>JANDKJ010000359.1:0-18455 GCA_028551335.1 Armillaria sp. CMW 4456
AGCTCAAAGCTGGTCTTTTACCAGTGCGAGCGTCCTACTTAAATACATGGTCTGTATGGTACTGTTGTACAGAGTATGGCATCGGTGTTTGTCCTAGGAGAAGTGACCGGTGGGAGCAGGTGAGCAATAACAAGTAGTAAGTACAAACGAGAAGCCTAGATAGGGTGGGTAGTGAGCGAGAATCATGGTCAGTCGTTGGGCAGGTGGAGTTAAGCGCTGATTGGCGGGCGATATGGGATGAGGAGTCAGGTGGTTGGTGGTATCATGATGCGGCCTGGGGTTGGGGTCGAGATAGGGGTCGAAATAGGGGTAAAAATCGTAACATTACCCCCTCGTTAAGGCAGTCGTCCCGACTGCCACAACCTCTACATCCTGGTTATGATTTAGGAAGTCCTCGATGGCTTCTTGCGCGTGGTCGAGTAGGTCTCCTCGTACCCATTGGTTTTCTTCGTCTCCATATCCCTTCCATTTGACGAGGTAATCTGTCACTGTTCACGAGGGTTGGTTCTTTTTTCCCCGGACTCGCCTCGCATACGACTGTCGACAATTGTTTCGACTTCGTATTCTTCTTCGTCGTTGATGATTTCTGGTGGTGGTGGTGGTTGTTTGGTTTGGGAGGGGAATGACGGTGGTGTGTATGGGGTGAGCAGGGTTTCGTTAAAGACTGGGTGGATTCGCCATGTCATTGGTAGTTTTAGTTTGTACGCTGATGCTCCGATCTTTGCGAGTATGGGGAATGGTCCGACACGTTTGTCGTCCAGCTTCTGCTTTGGTCGTGGTAGGTGGAGGTTCTTTTGTGTCGAGCCAAACTTTGTCTCCTATGTTGTAGGTCTGTGCTTCTCGTTTTCTTGTGTCATATTGCGTTTTCATCTTCTCTGCCGCCTTCTCTAGTGCAGCCTTTGTTTCAGCATGTATCTTTGTCATGGTTGCGGCGAAGTCGTTTGTTGCAGGTGTTTTTTGTGGTCGGTGGGTGTTGGTGATGGTGGTTTGGGGATTCATTCCATGGTTGATGAAGAAGGGCGTTTTGCCGGTCGAGGAGTGTACGCAGTTATTATGTTGGAACGCCACCAGGGGCAGCCATTCGGGCCAGTCGTCTTGTCGATGGTTAATAAAGAGTCGTAGATATTTCTTGATCTCTTGGTTTGCTCGTTCCGTTTGCCCATCGGTCTGCGGGTGGTAGGCAGTGGAGGGGTTGCCGTGGATGTCGAGGAGTTGATAGAGGTCTTTGATGAATTTCGAGACGAATTGCGGTCCTCTGTCGCTGATGACCTTTTGGGGCATTCCGTGGTGTGCGTATACATGGTCTCTGAGTATTCGTGCCCACCCTTCCGACGATAGGTCGGTGGTGCATGCGACCGGTATTATTTCCTTAGAGAATCGGTCGACGATGATGAGGATGGCATCCTTCCCGTCCGACTCTGGTAGTCCGGTGATCATGTCGATGCTGATGTGTGTCCAGGGGGCTTCGGGGATCTCGTTCGGGTGTAGGGGCGTCGGTCTGGCCTGCGTGATTGTTTTTGTGCGCTGGCAGACTTCGCATCCCTTGACGTATTTTTCGATGTCGCTTCCGAGTTTGGGCCACCAGTAGTCGCGTTGGACGAGTTCCTTGGTTTTGGCGATCCCTGGGTGGCCGGCAGTGATGTGGTCGTGGCGGTATGAGATCAGTTCTCCTCGAAGAGCAGTGTCCCTTGGTACGTACAGTCTCCCATCATACTCGAGTAGGCCGTCCCGCTCGATGATCCCTCGTTCGTGGGATAGTGACTCTGCGATTCCCACGTCCCAGGTGGTTCTTCTTCTTCGTGGCCTCTCGTATTCTTTCTTCGACTCCCCATCGCTTGGCATGGTGAGGGCGTGGAAGAATAGTGATTCGGGGAGGACGATGGTTTCTTGGTTGTCGTCGGCCCCTTGGTCGTGGTCGGCTCGTCGGCTGAGGAGGTCTGCCTTTCGGTTCGCTGTTCCTGGCTTGTGGTGTAGCGTGAAGTGGTATTCGCCGAGTTCAGTGACCCATCGGGCTTGTCGTCGGTTGAGTTTCTGTGGTTGGCGGAAGTATTGGAGGTTCTGGTGGTCTGACCAAATTTCGAAGATCTGCGTGGCGCCCATGAGGTAGTGTCTCCATTCTGCGAGGGCGAGCATGATGGCGAGGAGTTCCTTGTCGTAGATCTCGTAGTTTCGTTCGGTGACTGATAGTGCCTTTGAGAGGAAGGCGACTGGTCTCCATGTCGTTCCCTGTTGCTGGGAGAGTACCGCTCCGATCGCTCCGTCGCTCGAGTCTGCCTCGATTCGGAATTTCCCTTCGTCAGTGGGTATGGCCAGGACTACGTCCTGGGCCAAGCCGCTTCTTCAGCTCCTCGAACGCCTGTTGCTGTGCCGCTCCCCACACCCATGGTTCCTTCCCCGTCAACTTCGTCATTGGTCGTACTACCTTGCTGTAGTCCTTGACGAATCGTCTGTAGAAGTTGGTGAATCCGAGGAAGGACTGTAGTTCCTTCTTCTTGGTCGGTGTTGGCCACTCCGTTACCCCCGCGTCTTTACCTCGTCCATCCTTATTGATCCTTCGCTCATGATTACCCCCAAGTACTCCGTTTCCAGCGTCTCGAATTCGCACTTCTCGGCCTTGAGGTATAGCTTGTGTTGTCGGAGGGTCGCGAGGACTCGTCGGACGAGTCGTCGATGTTCGGCTCGGTCCTTCGACATGATCAGGATGTCGTCGAGGTAGATGGTGACCTTTCCGGTGGCGATGAGGTCTTTGAAGATGTCGTTCATCATCCACTGGAAGGTGGCAGGGTGAGTTGGTTAGTCCGAAGAACATGACCGTTGGTTCGAACAGCCCTCGATTGGTGCGGAAGGCCGCCTTCCACTCGTCCCCTTCCTTGATTCGTACGTTGTTGTATCCCCATCGCACGTCGAGCTTGGTGAAGTACTTGGCTCCCTTCAGCTTGTCCATGAGCTCCGAGATGAGTGGTAGCGGGTATCGGTTTTTGATCGTCATCTCGTTGAGCTTTCGGTAGTCCTGGACCGGTCATAGCCTCCCATCCTTCTTTTTGACGAAGAAGAAGGGGGAGGCCATGGGCGACTTGCTGGGGCGAATCCTCCCAGTGCGGAGGTTCTCGTCCAGGAAGTCGTCCAGTTCTGCCTGCTCCTTTGGGGAGAGGGGATATATTTTGCAGTCGAGGGTGGATTTGGCATTGGGGATGAGTTCGATGGCATGGTCCCATGGTTTTCGGGGTGGTAGTTCGTCGAAGTTGTCCTTTGAAAATAGGTCATGGAAGTCTCGGCACCATTCGGGGACCAACTCCTCGAATGTTTGCTCGGGTTTCGACTCGTGGGCCTTGGCCGCTAGATCATTGGCGACATGTGCATGCAGTCGTATCTCATTGGTCATCTCTACCGCCAGAATGGTGTCTCCCTCCTCTAGTTCTTCGTCCCAATGATCCTCATCAGCGTCTGGGAGGGTGAAAGCTAGACGGTTGCAGCGGCACCGCCTGAACGTGATGCGCCCCGTTCCCCAATTGATCAAGGGGTTGTGGCGCTTTAGCCAGTCGTGGCCGAGGAACAGGTCCTTGTCCCCTAGGTCGGTTACGGCCAGGTCGATTCGTTCGGTGTGGTCGCCGATCTTCAGGCGAAGCTCGACGTAGGCGGTGATTTCCCCAGCGCGGTTTCGGGTCCCGTCAGCATTGAAGACTGGGATTGGGTGGGCGGTGGGTCGGGTGATCAGTTGGTGTTTGTTGACGAAGGCTCGGTTGATCGAGCTTCCGGTGCACCCGCTGTCCATGAGGGCGGTGGCTTGCAGGCTCTGGGGTTGTTCCAGTGTTTCTAGTTGTACCGTGGTTACCAAGTCCTTTCCTCGGGACTGGGTGGCATGGATGTAGCGGCGAGGGCCCTTAAGTTCCTCCAGCCACTCGAGCGTGGTTGACCTGTTCGACTTCCGGAGTTGTCGGACGAGGTCGTCGGTCACCTCCTGTTGGCGAGTCTTGTGGATCCAGCTGAAGAGGGTGCCCTTGGCTGCCGGGAGCGAGGCGTAAAGGTTTCGCCAGGTCCACTCGGCGCTCCAAGGTTTGAGCCATTCTGTTGGGTCATGTGGGTATTCGGGGGAGGCTTCCGGCTCGGGTGGGTGGTCGTCGCTTACGAGTCCTATGATGTTGCCGGTGCGCCGGTCCCAGGACCTGCATGGTCCAGTGACCGTCCTGGTCGACATGGTAAGGGAAGTGTGGTGTGGGTATTGATACTTTCGAGATGGAGGGTGTTGTCGTATGGGGCGTGCAGGCCCCCGTTTGGCCCCCTTCGCTAGGTGAGGTAGCGGTCTTGTTCTTGCTCGCTGGGACGTTTGCGACCGGTGGGGAGGGCTCCCATGCTAGCTCTTCTGCCGTGGTCGGGGTCACCTCGGCCATGCCCTCGAAGGGTTCGATCGAGCGGCCTCTGCCGGTGGCATTTGTACGGTCCCTGTGACGGTCGCGGCATGCTCTCCCGGCTTAGGCGGCGATCGTTCCTTCTGCGATTCTTTCGAGTTCTTTGTCGTATGAGTCGGGTATATTCGAATGCGTGGATACTACAGGCATGTGCATAAGTACTATTACAAGTATTCGATGACGTACTAGAACTAATTTCGTCCTTGGCCGATTGGGCGGAATCGCTCGCTCGTCGGCCTAATCTTTTACCTCCTCGATGCCGCTGGTCGAGGGCGTCTTCTCCTCTGCGGTGGAATATTCGTTCTCGAGTCGCTCGATAGCGGCTCGGATCTGCGCCTTCGAGCGCGGTGGTCGGTTAAATGGTTTCTTCGGCTTCGGGCATTCTCGTGCGAAGTGCCCCTTCTCGTTACAATTGTAGCAGAGTCCGGCGTTGCGGGCCTTGACTCGGTCTACGTCCATCGGTTGTCCCCGTCCCCCATAGGTCGTCCCCGTCCCGGTCCGCTTGTCGGTGGTTGCGGGTGTCGTTGCTGGGGCGTTCCCGGTCGTGGACAGGGTTGGCTTGGCAGGGCAGGCGATCATGTCGTCGATGACCCTCGAGCGTTGTCGGGATTCGTCTCCGTCGATAACGCGCTGCTTCCAATCGAAGTATCCGTCGGGTATCAGGATCCCCATGTCGGTGATCCTGTTTCGGACCGACTTCGGCACTCCCATCTTGAGCGCCATCGTCATCTGTCCTCTTTCTCCTACGTCGTGGATCAGCTCGGCTTTCCTTCCGAGGTCTTCCAGCTTCAGGAAGTATTCTACTGCCGTTTCGACCCCGATGTTCCATTTGAGTTCTGTCATCGCCTTGTGGTGTTTTTCTATGACGGCGGGATCTCCAAACTGCTTTCGTAGGGCAGCCTTGAAGTCGAGCCAGCGGGGGAATCGGTGGTGCAGGCGGGAGCGGGAGAACAGCTGTTCCTGGATACTGACCCACCAGTTCTTGGCGCGTCCTGTCATGTGGGAGACTGCGAAGACGACCTTTCCTCCGTCGGAGAAGAAGCCGGCGAAGGTTTGGTAGTAGAGTTCGCAGTCGTTGATAAAGCGTCGGAGGTCGTCGGATTCGCCTTTGAATGGGTCGGGTTCTTTAACAAGGGTGGGTTTGACGTTTAGTCGTAGGTCGCCGGCGACCATTTCGGGGGCCGGGTTATCGTTAGGCCAGTCGGGTGGTCCTCCAGGGGGTCCTGGGAGAGAGGCTAGCTCGTCTCGGGCCGATGGGTGGGGGATCCTCTGGGGGTGTCGCCTGGGACCCAGCCCGGCGCTGCTCGGGTTTTGGTGGCTTTGGCGAGGGCGATGCGTAGTTCTTCTCGGGCCTTTTTGACGTTGGCCTGGTTGATCTGGTCCTGTTCCCATTCCCCGATGGACCCTGATGGCTTTTTGCTTGGCGTCTTCGGGTCTACCCGGGCCTGGGCAGGGGGTTGGGTCTGGGAGGGTCCTGCGGCCGCGGAGTCTGCCGTGGCAGTGAGAGTGATATGGAAGGGGATTTCCTCGTTCGTGTTTACGGCAGCGGCGGCTCGTTCCTTGGCTCGGTTGATTAGGTTTCGGGTCCTGATCTCCTGGTCTCGGAACGTGATTCGTGTGCCGATCTGGCTGGGAGTTGTTATACTTTTTCAGACGCTGGTATTCGGCTACAGTAATATCAAGATAAGCTCCCCACGTTTCTTCTGCTGTTTTGGGTATAGGTAAGTCTGCTACTGTTACTTGTCGGGGCATTTTGTATATATAGTTCTACCGTATCCCATTTGGGTTGTTCCGGCCTACTCGGAGTCGGTGAGGTCGACCCTGCCGGAGGGGAACCCGAGGAAGAGCCCCTCGGTGGGGTCCCCCATCCATCGTGGGCTTCCGGGGTCGGAGGTTGGCTCGTCGGTAGGGGGAACGGATCCTCGCCCATTACCGGGGTCAGTGGTAGCGGGATGGGGGCTCGGGGGGATGGCGCTGGTAGAGGCTCGTGGTACGTCGACGATGGAGCGTATGCTGGCTTCGTCGTCGTCGATATGATTGGAAAGGGGAGGGTGGTGATTGGTGGGTTCGAAGGGGTCTGGGTTGGTAGCCACAAGGGGCTGGGTAGATTCAGCGGGGGTGGCGAAGCGGCGGGACTCGTCAGTGCTGGAGTCGGTTTCCTCGGCCGGCCAGCAGGGTCGGCCTCGGGGCTCGCCGACGCGTACGTTCCTGACGAGGTTCGGCTCACTTGCGATGGTCGTCTGGTTGGGTAGGGGCGATAGCTCGTTGTAGTTGGGGGGGCGGATGGTGTCGGTGGAACGTCGTATGCCAGAGGGTCCTGCGATGGGCTGCTCGGATCGCTGGCCCTCACCTCTCGTGCGTATCGCTGTGCGTCGGTATCTTCTGCTATGGGTGGCCAGGGCGGATCGGGCAAGCTCGGCACGGAAGGCGGCGGCTCGGATAGCGGCGTTGCTTCGAGGATCTCCTCCAGTGGTATCACTGGGAGGATCTGGGAGGGGCTGGTTCGGAGGCGGGCCTGGTGGGTAGTGGTGGATGCTGCTGGCATGGGAGCGGGCGGGGTAGGGCGTTGCTGCCCGGGGAGCAGGCGAGTCGGATCGAGACGCTGCTTCCACGTCTTGCTCGACTTCTGGGTCCGGAGGGAGGTTCGGTCCTGCTCCTCGGACGTCGGGGCCAAGCCCTGTCCTGCATGGGAAGATGACATAGAAGCAGTGGAAGAGGCGGATGAAGGGGAGGAAGAAGCTGATGAGAACCTGGTAGTAGTACCAGAGATGAGGCCTAAGGCCAGTGAGGCCGATGATGGCGGGGATGGTTAAGAGGGCGAGGTCTGTGTTCTGCGAGGACATACGGTCTTTTCTTTCACGTCGAGCGTGTAAAGAAAAGAGGGTAGGGAAGCTTCGAGCTAATTGTTAGACCCAAACTTCACGTGACTCTAACAACAACAAACAACCGGTTACTTCGCGTTCGAGTAATCCCGGTGAGTTGCTTGTTAGCATGAGGCTGAGGCTAAGTCCTTAGCGCTTAGCTTTTGAAGGGGTTGAGTGTCAAGCGTAAGTTGGTATTTTATAACTTAGCTCGAAGCTGGTTTGTACCAGTGCGAGCGTCCTACTTAAATACATGGTTCGTATACTACTGTTGTACTTTGTATGGCACCGGTGTTTGTCTTGCGAGAAGCGGCTGGTGGGTAAGAACTACAATAGCGAATGGTAAGTACAAACGAGAAGCCTAGATAGGGTGGGTAGCGAGCGAGAAGGGAGGTCAGGTGGGAGGGCAAGTGCGGTTAAGTGCTGATTGGTGGATAGTGCGTGGTGACGAGTCCGGTCGAGAGTGAAAACGTGGTGGTGTCTGGGGTTAGGGTCGAGATAGGGGTAAAAATCATAACACCACTCGGTGATTCCTTTGGTTTTTATGGCATCCATGTGGATGGCCCCCTCACTGATTATGACTCCTAAATACTCCGTCTCAAGCATCTCGAACTCACACTTCTCCACTTTGAGGTATAGATGATGTGCCTGTAGGGTTTTCAGTACCTCCCATACTAGACACTGGTGTTCTGCTCAACTGCTGGACATGATGAGGATATCGTCGAGGTAGATGGTCACCTTGCCGGTGGCTATCAACTCGCGGAAGATGTCGTTCATCATCCATTGGAAGGTGGCAGGTGAGTTTGTTAGTCCGAAGAACATTATGGTTGGCTCGAAGAGCCCCTGATTAGTGCGAAAAGCCACCTTCCACTCATCCCCCTCCTTGATGCGTACATTGTTGTACCCCCACCAGACATCCAGCTTGGTGAAGTAGCGGGACCCCTTCAACTTGTCCATTAGCTTGGAGATGAGCAGGAGTGGGTAGCGATTCTTGATCGTCATCTTGTTGAGTTTTCGGTAATCCTGCACTGGTCGGAGCTTCCCATCTTTCTTTTTGACGAAGAAAAAGGGGGAGGCCATGGGTGATTTGCTGGCCCGGATCCTGCCAGTGGCCAGGTTCTCGTCAAGGAAACAGTCCAACTCCTCCTGCTCCCGTGGGCTAAGGGGGTAGACCTTGCAGTCTAGGGTGGCTTTCGCATTCGGGATCAACTCGATTGCGTGATCCCAAGGTTTCTGCATAGGTAGCTCATCGAAGTTTTCTTTGGCAAATAGGTCCTTGAAGTCTCGACACCATTCGGGGACCATTTCCTCGAAGGTCCGCTCGGGTCGGGTCACATAGTCTGAGGCGGCAAGGTCGTTAGCAACGTGTGCTCGCAGCCTTATTTCTTTGGTCATGTCGACAGCAAGGATGGTATCTCCTTCCTCAAGCTCTTTGTCCCATCTATCCGTCTCATCAGCATCGGGAGGGACAAGGGGGTTCTGCTGACATTGGCAGCGGGCAAAGGTAATCTTGCCTGTGCTCCAATTGACAAAGGGATTGTGTCAGATGAGCCAGTCATGGCCCAGGAAGACGTCCTTGTCTCCCAGGTCCGTGACTGCAAGGTCTATTCGTTCGTCGTGGTCGCCGATTCGGAGGCGGACCTCGACGAATGCATTGATTTCGCCGGCCTGGTTCCTGGTCCCATCGGCATTGAACACCGGTATAGGATGGGCCGTGGCTCGGGTGGCAAGGTTATGCTTCTCGATGAAAGCATGATTGATGGAGCTTCCGGTGCATCTGCTGTCTACTAGGGCCATCGTGTTAATAGTCTTCCTCCTTTCCAACGTTTCCAGCTGTATTGGTACTAGTAAATCCTTTCCGTGTGCTTGGGCGGTGTGAACGAAGCGTCGTGGTTGTTTGAGCTCTTTGAGCCATTCTAGGGCCTTTGACCGCTGAGCAGCTCGGAGGCGCCGGATGAGGTCGTCGGTGACTTCCCGCTGGCGGTCCTTGTGCACCCAGCACCTCAAGGTGCCGGTTGCAGTGGGCATGATGGTGAATAGGGAATGCCAGACCCATTCGGTGCCCCAGGGCTTGAGCCACTCCTTAGGGTCATGGGGGTACTCGGTTGTGGGCATTGGCTCTGGTTCGTCGGTGGTAAGCCCGTATTGCCTGTTGCCTGAGTCCCAAGGGCGCATGGTCCATTGCCCGTTCTGGAAGTGATAGGGAAGTGAAGGATGAGGAATAGATACTTTGCTAGTCGTATGGGGCGTGCAGGCCCCCGTTCGGCCCCCGTCGCTAGTCGGGGTAGCGGTCTTGTTCTTGCTCGCTGGGACGCTTGCGACCTGTGGGGAGGGCTCCCCTGCTAACTCTTCTGCCGAGGCTGGGGTTGCCTCGGCCATGCCCTCGGCAGACAGCCTAAGGCCTTCGGCAGGGTCGGCTGGTACGGTTGCAGGAACAGTCGTGTGGCCTTGTTCCTGCCGGTCCTTCGGCTGCCTGCGGTTTGACTCTTTTGTTTAGGCATAGGTGTATTCAGCTTCTTGGATCCTACATTTCATGTATAAGTACTAGTACAAGATTTTGATGACACACTATAATATTCTTTTCGGGCCAGTTGCACAGAGTCGCTCGCACACCAGCCTACCCTTTTACTTCCTCGATTCCAGAGGCTGATGCCAAGTCTTCTGGCATGTGGCTATATTCATCCTCGTATCGGCTGATGATCTCGCGTATCTGGGCATGAGATCGTCGGAGTCGGTCCTTATCTACCTTTGGCTGCGGGCACTTCCTTGCTATATGCCCCTTCTCGTTACAGTTATAACATCTCCCCTCGTCGCGTGCTCAGAGTCGGTCGACATCCATGGGGCGTCCTTGACCGCCGTAAGTCGTCCCCGTCCCGGTCCTCCTATCGCCGGAGGGTATCATTGTCGGTGCCGTTGGGCTCGTAGGCAGGGGCGGCTTAGTGGGGTGGGTAGTTGTCGTGGATCGGCCTGGGTGTAGCATGCTGTTTACGACCTTGTTGCATTGTCGGTGTTCGTCATTGTTCTTGATGCGGGTCTTCCATTCGTAGTAACCATTCGGTACCAGAATCCCGATATCCGAGATCCGGTTTACCATTCCTTCTGGGACCCCGGCTTTCAAGGCCATGGTCAGCTGATCTCGCTCACCTGTGGCATCTCGAAGTCCGGCCTTGACAGCCAGGTTCTCGAGCTTCTGGAAATACTCGGTCGCCGTCTCCTTCCCGACCTGCCACTTCAGGTTTAGCATGGCTGCATGGTGCTTTTCTTTGACAGCTGGGTCCTCAAAGTGGGCAATGAGGGCTCGCTGGAAGTCGACCCATGATGGGAATCGGTGATGGCCCCTGGTTCAGGAGATCAGGTCGCGTTGAAGGGTGATGAACCAGTCCTTGGCGAGTCCAATCATATGGGAGACAGCGAACACGACTTTGTTGGAGTCAGCGAAGAATCCTGTGAACGTCTGGAAATAGAGTTCGCAGTTGCAGATGAAGCGTTGGATGTCGTCAGATTCGCCGGAGAAGGGGTCTGGGGTTTTTATGAGGATGGGTTTTACGTTTAGTCGGAAGTCTCCAAGGACCATGTTTGGTCCTGGGTTACTTGGTGGCATTGCTGGTGGTCTGCTTGGATAGTCTGGTAGTGAGGCGAGGTCTGGGTCATGTGAGGGGTGGGGCGAGCCATCGCCATGTCCTTCCTCTGGCATCCATCCTGGGGTTTGGTTTGCTGGCGGCGAGCTCAGCTCGAACCGCCTTCAGCTCTCGTTCGAGCTTTACGGCCAACTCCTTCTTCTTCTCCCTCTTTTCCCATGACCCGGTGGAATCCTGCGAGGGGTCCCTCCTTCCTTCTGGTGGCTGGGTTTCTCCTCATGGTCTTCTCTCGACTCCTCCCTGCAGGGGTGGCTGTACGCCAGATGGTCCAGCAGACTCCGGTCTGGCTGTGGCTACTAGCGTGATTTGGTAGTTTCCTTCACTTTGGTTAATGTGATCGGCGGCCTGGGTCTTGGCCTGATTAAGAATTCTTTGGGTCATGACATCCTCATCTGAGGGTTTATTCGTTCTCCTATGGGCCCTTCGGCCAGGAAACTGGATATGTATCAATATTGATTAGTGGCTAAATTAAGAAAATATTCCCATACACCTTCCGGGGTGTCTGGGATGTTCGTCAACTCTGCTACCATTGGATCAGCTATTTGTATGTATGCTTCTACTTCATCCCACATGATCACTTCTTCGGCTCTACTCGTCATCAGTGAGGTCGATGCATGGGTTGGAGTAGCCAGACCCGAGGAAGGAGCGAAGGGGTCAGGGAAGAGTGCCGGCTCTGCTGGTATCAGAGTTGATTCCTCCATTACTGTTGGTGTCGCCTGGGGTCTGGATGGAGGGAATGAGGTCTCGCTCGCTGGGAGACTGGCTACTGGGGCTAGGACTGGGGCCGCCAGTATGATTGAAAATGGGGGTGGACTGACTGGTGCTTGGAAAGGGGATGCAGGGGTCACCCAGAGGGGGCTGGGTGGACTCGTTGGGGGTAATGAAAGGGGAGGGGCTGGAGGTGGAGTGGTCGGAGGGAAAGTGCCCGGGGTTGGATAGGTTTCATGGGATGACCAGCTCGTTTGCGAGGGTCGTCACTGGTATGGATGATGATGATAGGGAGATATAGTTGACATAGACCAGGGGTCGGAGAGTATCGCTGGACCTTCTTGCATGGGAGGGTCTGGCTGAGGGCTGGCTGGGTGTGTTGCTTCATACTCTCGTATTACCTGTTCGGTGCTCGTCCTGGCCCCGAATAACCCTTGCGTCCCTTGCCCGCTGGTAGAAGTCGGCAAGGTCCACACGAGCAGGGGATCGGGGGAGGGTTGCAGGGGCATTGCCGACTGGATCTCCTCTAGGGGAATCAGCCAGGGGATCCGGGAGGGGCGAGGAGGGGGCAGGGCTGGACAATGGGGGGTAGGCGTGTCGGAGGTGGATGGCGAAGAGTGTCGCTGGCCTAGGTGGAAACACTCTTTCCATGTCTTCGTCGATTTCTGAGTGCTGAGGGACATCTGGTCCGGCTCCAAGAAGCAGGGCCATGGCCTGCCCTTCATGGGAAGAGGACATAGAATCTGTTAAAAAAGGCAAGTACAGGGAGGAGACAGTCGATGATAAGGCAATAGTAATACCAAAGGATTCCTAGCAAGGCTAGGAGCCCAATAACGGTGGGGATGGTGAGAAGGGCTAGGCTTGGGTTGGAGGTCATACGGTCTTTTCCTTCATGACGAGCATGTAAGGAAAAGAGGATGAGGAAGCCTCGAGCTAATTGTTAGACCCAACCTTCATGTGATCTCTAACAATGACAAACAACCAGTTACTTCGCGTTCGAGTATTCCCAGTGTGTCACTTGCTAGCGTGAAGTCGAGACTAAGGTCTTGACTCTCTGGCTTACAGCGAGTGGAATGAGTTCTGAGTAAGTTGGTATGAATTAACTTAGCTCAAGGCTGGGGTTTTACCAGTGCGAGCGGTCCTACTTAAATACATAAATCATATACTACTGTTGTCCGTGATTTAGGTGCCAGTGTTTGGCCAGCAAGAAGAGTCTGGGGTGTCAGCTGGACGATGCATATTATTACATTGAAAGAGAATCCCAAAAGCGGTGAAGATAGCAAAGATAGGGAGAGAATTGAACAGAGTTAGACGAGCGAAAGGGACGAGGTGCAGGCTGAGCGGCTAAGTGGTGAGTCTGGGGTTAGGGTAGGAATAGGGGTCATCTTGTGACGTGATTAGGGGTTAAAATCGTGACATCTGGAGTTTGTAGCAAGACTGTGCTTGAGCAATTTTGTCTTGGAGAAATTGGTGAAGGTCATCAAGGTTGACAATGAAATCATGGGCCCATGCTGAAGCAATGTCATGTTGAGGGTATACTGTGATATTTGGGTGGTATCCCTTGTTAGCAAAGAGTGGAGAGATTCCAGTAGAGGCATTTGGAGTGTTATTGTATGCAAACTTGGCAATGGGTAGAAGGGTATCCCAGTTGTCTTGCTGGTAAGAGCAGTGGATGTGGATGTACTGCTCCAGAGTTTGGTTAGCACGTTCAGTCAGTCTGTCGGCTTCTGGATGGTATCCTGAGGTGAAGTGAAGCTCCATATTGAGGGCTTTAGCAAAGGCATGCGTGAATTGGGAGACAAATTCAGATCCACAGTCAGAGGTGATTTGGTTGAGGACACCATGCTTGGAGAAGACATGGGTTACAAAGAGTTGGGTGAGTTCTGAGGAGTTAATGGTATCATAGGTAGGAATGAATATAGCTTGCTTACTTGCATAGTCAACAACTACTAGGATGGCAGTGAATCCATTGGATTCCAGGAGCTGTTCAATGAAGTCCATGGAGATGGAGTCCCATGGTCAAGACAGTACAGGCAAGGGTTTGAGCAAACTAAATGGATGGTGTCTAGGTGTTTTATTCTGACCACATGTTGTGCGGATTTAACATAGTGGCGAACAAATTCATGCATCTGAGGCCAGGTATAATTCTGGTGGAACAGTTCAAGGGTGCAGTTTTGGCCAAAATGACCTGCCAGGATATGATTGTGGTGGTTCTGGAGGACACAAAGATGGAGGTCTATGGAGTCTGGGACATATATGTGATTGTCAAGGCATAGGATACCTGACTTGTCCATGGACCACCAGGAGGGGTTGGATGAGGAAGAGGCAATGTGGAAGCCTTCTGAGGTCACAGAATCCATGGGTTGTGCTTGTTTGATATCAGAGTGTAGAGTGTCAATATCCATGATAGTACTAGCATGGAGTACCGGACCTTCCAGGAAGGTAGCACAGAGGGAGGCAGAGAGCTGCTCTTGAGTGAACATGGGGCAGAAATTATGAGGGTTGACTTGAGCATATTGGCTATCCCCCTCTTTAGGGTAGACATCCCATCATCTAGTGAGTGCACCCAGTTTTTCACCTAGTTTCCCCAGTCAGAACCAGATTACCAGGTTGAACTGGGAAAGGAATTTGGACCATCATACTTGACATCAAGTAAGAATCTTGGTAGTGGAGAAGTACTCAAGGTTCTTGTGGTCGGTGACAATATCAATGGAGTCTGTGGAGCCTTCAAGATAATGACACCAGTATTTAAAGGCTTCAAAAATGGCTAGAAGCTCTTTATCATAGGTATTGTATTTGAGCTCAGCTCCATGGAGACTATGGGACAGGAAGGAAATGGGGTGGATATTACCATTCTTGAGGTAGATGGAGAGGATGGCAGCAATAGCATAGTCAGATGCATTGGTTTCCACAACCAGTTGGTGGTCATGAATCCAGTGGGTGAGGATGGGAGCATGAGTGAATGCTTGCTTGAGCTCATTAAATGCAGCCAGGGAGTTGTCATCGAATTTCCATGGAATACCCTTATGGATGAGATGAGTTAAGGGCAAGACAATTTCACTATATTCATGGATAAAACAATGGTAAAAATTAGCAAAACCAAGAAATGATTGGATATCTTTAACCTTCTGTGGTATCAGCCAGTCAATAATGGCTTTAACTTTGTCTTCAGCCATGTGTAAGCCTTCAGGAGAGAGGATGTAGCCTAAATATTCCACAGAATCCTAGTGAAACTTGCACTTGGATCCTTTGCAATAGAGTGAATTGGCTCATAGTCTGCATAGAACCTTGTGTATGTGTTCACGGTGTTCTGCAGGGTTATTGGAATAGATGAGGATGTCATCAAGGTAGACAAAAATGGATATGTCAAGCATGTCAGAGAAGATTTCATTGATGAAGTGTTGGAAGGCTGCTGGGGCATTGGTGAGTTCAAATGGCATGACATGCCATTCAAAGGATCCATAACATGTCCAGAATGCAGTTTTCCATTCATCTCCTTCAGCTATGCAGACTAGGTGGTAGGTGTGGCAGAGGTCAAGTTTAGTGTACAGGCATGCAGAGCGTGCAGAGTCAAGAAGATCAGAGATTAAAGGAAGTGGATAACGGTCTTTTTTGGTAATTTTGTTCAAGCTACCGAAATCTACACAAAGCCTCAGTTCACCAGATTTCTTCTTGACAAAGAGAAGTGGAGCTCCATGGGGGGAACGTGAGGCAGTGATGAAGCCATTATAGATATTATCGTCAATAAATTCACATAGGGCTTTGAGTTCAGATTCCGAGAGGAAATAGATGGGTTCAAGAGAGGGTGAAGTGCCTTCCTCAATATTGATTTTGAGGTCAAACAGGTGATGTTTGGGGAGTTTCTCAGATAGGGAATCACTGAATACATTGGCAAACTTGTGATACTCTGGTGGGATATCAGATAAATCCATGGCACCCATGGAGATGGCCTAGCCACTAATACTTGGCAGAGAGGGTTGAAGGGTGTACTGTTGTTGTGCATCCTCTTCTGCACAAGCTCAGATGAATGCAGTTGCAGAAATAATAGATATCTTGGGTGAGACTGAAACAGAGAATAATGGAATGGAGGGATAGGAATAAATGGGTTTAAAAGATGGCAGAGTCCATCAGGATCTCAGAGTGGGACTGGATGGAAGTGGACTGGACAGGTCCAGGCAAGCTGGCACTGCTGTGTCAGCAGCCATGGAAGTGCTGGGGGAATGAAAAACACCAAATAGATTTGGGTGGAAAGTGATACTGTTCTCTGCCCAGTCAATCAATGGATTGAAGCAGGAGAGCCAGTTGTATCCCAGGACAAGATTACAGGATGAATCTAGACAAGTGACATAGATGTCAATGGGTAAGACATCTCCTGTTGGAAACCAGACAGGGAGAGTAATGGATTGGGAAATGTGAGATCTAGAGGAGCTGTCAAGGAGCTGAAGTTGTACAGGAGGGATGGAAGTGGTGGAGAGATTATGGTCCTCAATGTATTTGGAGTCAAAGAAGCACTGGCTTGAACCTGAGTCAATAAGAGTGAGAAAATGTAAGATACTGAAAATGGAAGATCTATCAGATTCCAATCCAGAATCGACTTTGGAGGATAGGGATACAGTGAAGGAATAGTTGGAAAGAGTGGCAGTGTTGACAGTGATAATCTCCATGGTGCAATGACAGTCAACACAACCCTGCTCTTGCATGGAGGAAACAGGGTTGCTTTCTATTTTTCTGACTCAACAGGAGTTGGGTCAATAGAGGCAGTGGGCTGAGCAACTTCAGCTGCACAGCCACAGGCTGCAGCCATGACTTTCCACTTGTTGCAGTCTTTGGTCTTGTGCTTGTTACCACAGAACATACAGAGATCATTCTTGCAGTGACGTTCCTTTTCCTCAGGTGTGAGCTTGCCATCCTTGCCTAGCTTGTCAGCATAGGGCTTCTTGGATGTGCCCGAGGAATTGGAGGAGGATGAAGAACCCAAGTTGGATGATTTTGGGGCCATGGAGGAGTTGCCAGATTGGGAATTCTTGGATTTAGAGGAGAAAGAAGAGGAGGGATTAGAGGGCCTATCATGGTTTTCCCAGGAAATCTCAGCTTTCCAGGTCCAGTAGTGGGCGTCCAGCTCCTGGGCCAGATTATGCATATCCTGTAGATTGTTAGGCTTACCGTGATGAGCCATATCATCCTTGATTCGTGGACAAAGTCCGCAGTAAAAGGCATGACAGAGGGAATTGTTGCCATATCCAATGATGGCAGCATGCTGGTTAAAACAGACTATATACTTCATAATCCAGTCACTGTCTTGCATGTGAAGATTTTCCAGTTCATCTTCAGCATCTCTGACAGCATCAAATGGGCCAAAATTATTCCGCAGTTCTGCAAGGAATGCAGCATAGGAATGGGTTCAGGCTGGGGGATTGAGGCGGTTGGGTTGGAGGATGTCCAGTTCAAACCAGTCAAGGACAACTCCAGACATGTAGGAAATAGCATAGTTGACTTTAGCAGCATCTGCCCGGAAAGCTTCCGGTCGGTCATTAAAGTTCAACTGAAGAGAGATGATAAAGGCTTTTAGTTTCCGCAGGTCTGCACCATCAAAGGTGTCAGGTTCCTTAACCTTTGTATGGACTGGATGTTGTGGGGGATTATTGAACTATTTAGTTAACCCATGGATTAAATTCATGAAGTCAGCAAGAAGCTAGACCTCATTGTTGGAATTGTTAGGAGGATTAGGAGGATTGGGAGGATTGGGAGGGTTGCCACCTGGTCCACCTGGTCTACCAGGGCCGCCTGGTCCTCCGGGGCCACCTGGATTTGGTAGGCCACCTTCAGGTTGGCGATCTCGGCCCCACAGAAGTGGATTGCAGTTGCTGGGAGTGTCTGGCTCATCATCACTATCGTCACTGTCATCGTTATCCTGCCCTTTGAGGGTGGAGGCAAAATCTGCCTCCTCAGCAGTCAGGTGACGATGTCAGACGTGACCACAGCCATAGGCAGGGGTAGTGGAATTGGAAAAGGGGTTGGGGGATTCCAGGTTGAATTCGGATTGGCAGGCTGTGAAGCCACTGTGGGTGTAGGTTTCCCTATGGGAACATTGTGAAGAGGCGGAGTCTGCACCAGACAAATCTTCGTCTGGTTTGGAGACAGAGGCCAGGATATCGGTCATGGAGTAGTGTGGATGAGTTTCATCCAAGGTGGAGGTTTCA
Organism: Armillaria sp. CMW 4456; assembly: GCA_028551335.1. Lineage (NCBI taxonomy): Eukaryota > Fungi > Basidiomycota > Agaricomycetes > Agaricales > Physalacriaceae > Armillaria > Armillaria sp. CMW 4456. The sequence goes on from JANDKJ010000359.1 coordinate 17,814, forward strand.
GCTTGTTCAAGGATTGTAGTTGACATGTCTACTAAATTCGACTCAAGGGGTTGAGTTTGAATATACTGTTAGGATCGTGCCAATAGAAGATAAGACGGAATGCACGTAGCAGAGTCCACGGAGTGCATGTGCCCTTGGCGAAGCTATTAGCAATGCCACCCTTGGGTCATGGGCTAGAGTGGATTGTGGATGGAGTCCACAGAGTTAATACTACTGGGAGTAAGGATTAGTTCCACAAAGTCGGAGTCCATGGAATATGGTAGAAGTTAGAGGATGAGGTGTGAAGGCCGAGAGAGAGAGTATTGGGCTGAACCAAGATGATATTTGAACTGAGCTAAGTACTACTAGAGCTACGGTATATATACTAGGGTGGAGTCTGTGGAATCGGGGTCTAGGTTATGGAGTCTGGATTAGTCTGTATCCAGAGAAGTCGAGGAAACCTGTGGACTCCGATATAACACCTATTCACTACTGTAATGGAGTCTAGATATGATAAATGAATTATATAAAATTAGTAATTGAAATATAAAAGGAATTTGATAAAGAAGAATGAAGAGCGAGGTCCGTGGAGTCCAGTTGGGGTATGAGATTGGTCTTGAATTCAATGACCATGGCGTCTGTGGCATGATCATTACAAGATCC
>JANDKJ010000360.1:0-17178 GCA_028551335.1 Armillaria sp. CMW 4456
CTGTTGAGTATCCTGGATCCCTTCTACTGGCTTCCTTTCAATTAAATGCTGCCATATCAAAGAGAGGCATATTTCCCTTTACTTCTTGTACCAACATATCCATTTTCTCTCCAGGCTTTGTGCCAAGGTATTTCTGAGTATAGAATACATTCCAGAGTAATCCATTTACTGCATCCTCAGTTACTCATTCACATGCTTTGAGATAGAAATCTTGGATATTCATCCTACTAAATGTTGCCTGTTGTCCTGGAGGCTCAGCATAACTTTCTATACAAAAATTACCCTCCTTATCCTAGGTGAGGATTACTGCTAGCTCTCCTTGATCTGGGATCAGATCCTCGAGCTCTGAAAACCTGACACCTGGTCCTTCTGTAAAACCAATAGGGGCTGTCCTCTAGGATAAGTATGTACCAGGATCCTTTTCTTTGTGTTAGGATCTGTCAGAATTAGAGTCTGGTCACCATCTGGGTATTCTTAACTTCACTTGAAGTCAGGGTATCAAACAGACACCCAAGCAATAAATCATAAGCCAGGTTGGCTAGTACATGAACTTGCAGGTACACAGTTATTTTGCCAAATAAGAATGCAACATTCTTTACAAGTCCCAGGGACTTCTCAACTCCTCTATTTGCACTTTCCATGAGTATATAAACATCCAGGTCATATTCCCAGCCCATTTGCTTTGCTAATTTAGCTGAGCAGGATACAATTTGAGACCCAGAGTCACATAAACACTCCAACTTCTTTCTACCTGATACCAAAGGGTACACTGATCTTAAAGGTTGTGAAGGGGTGGCTACTACTACAACAGTCTTGGGTTTTTCACCATCTGGGATTGTCTCCAAGTACTGTAGAACAGGGTCTCCAATAATTGTTGAACCTTCCAGGACCATTCCTTGTTGCATAGTAGTCACATAGAATCCACTCTCACTTCCCAGGTCTTCAATCCTAATCCTGGACTCAACTCCAGGATCCAGGATGTCAGCCATAGTGCCCAGGGGTACTGAATCTTCAACTTCTTCATCACTTTCTTCATCCTCAGTGACATCTTCTCCAACAGTACTTTGTTAACTGGGACTCTTTTTGGAGTAACATAGGTTTTCATTTTCTGCCAGGCTCCAGGACTGGATGCTAACCAATGTTCAGCAGTAAGGGTAACTGGGGCCTTCATCATTTGATCCCAGACTTCCTTTTCCAGGTCACCAGATTGTGCTTCAATCTTCTTCTTATATGCTGGTTCACATCTAACTTCTCCTGGTAAGACTGAATACTTCTCTACCATTTCTGGGATTGGTAGCAGCATCACATCAGGTACTTCAGTGTATGGATTTTCTGGTTCCAGGTGACCATCATTTCCACTAACAGAAATTATGGGATTGCATGTCTGGGAACTGTTTTCCAATTCCTGGATCTCTGGTACAAGTTTGCCTTCATTATTACTAGTATTAGATGAAATGGGGGTATATTTGCTTTGCAATTTTGGGTGAGTTTGCCAGTTCTCTGTCTCTGTTCCACATTTTGTTTTTGGATTAACATCCTCCAGTGAAGAAGCACCAGGTCTGATCACCACCATGACCTTTTTATGGTGTCCCCCTGCCTTCATTGGACCTCTATGAAAATCCTGGGTATCAAACAATGGTTCATTAACATTTCCTGGAGATGGGTCATTGCAATGCTGGTTTCTGGTTTTAACCATAGACTCCCATTGGGGTCCTTCCAGGTACTGATCAACTTTCTCTGGTGCCAGGTGAGATGTTTGCTGTACCAATTTTTCCAGCATGTTCTTTAAATAACTAATCTCACTCTTGTCCTCAGCAATTTGATGAGACATGACATATTGAGGCACTGGGCCCATCCATTGCAGGGCTGCAATATAGGTCTGTCCAACAGAGTTAGATCCAGGACCCTTATGCATCTCATAATAATGCCAGATTCTTGCCCAGGGACTCAGTCCTGGAGGTTCCTTAGGTGGAGCATTGCCATCGTGCAACCTGTACATATTTTGAGTTCCAGGAACATGAACTAATTCCCTGGACACTATCATGTCATGTTTATGGGGGCACTCATTCTGGAAATGTCCTGGTTCCTTGCAGAAATGACAATTGCCTGCTGCACTGCTGCCATACAGTCCTCTAGTACTAGTGACTGGCACAGCCTGAGTTATTTTAGGCTGCATCTTCAACTGCACCAATATTCTATGCATCTCTTCATCTCTCTTACTCTGTGTTGAAGCCTGAGTCTCCAGTAATTTAACAATAAGTCTGTTACTGTTGGCCATAGTTGCCAGGAAGCCTGTGACTTCATCTGGGAGCTCTGTCTTTACAGGATCCCTTTTGTAAGGTACCATGTTACGACTCATGGAAGGACCACTTGGAGTTTCCAGGATTGCATCCAATTTAGAGCTAGGCAATGAACCATCAAATAATTCATTATACACTGCTCCTGGACCTTTCAGAACCCAAGTCCCAGCTTCAAACACATCTTCCAGAGCCCAGGGATTGCATGCATTCCTTCCAGGATTAGCTGCTGTCACTGGTTGAGGTGTTAGGCTACCCAGGTGGTTACACATATGCTTCCATAAGGTGTCTTTCTTGAATGGTGAGATAAACAACCTGACCAGATCCAGGTTCAACATCAAATCTTTCTTCACTACTTGCTTACTCTTGGCTTGGAACTCCCTGCAATAATTCAGGAAGTCTGCAGAGTCCAGGATGCCTTCTTTCTTATATTTATGGGCAACTTTCATCAAGCCCTTCCTGGCATCCTCATCATCCTCTGCTGCACCATCATAACTGCACAAGACTTCTTTCTTGAAGTCCTCCTAGGACTCAGTCTCGTCAAACATAGGAAACACTTGCCACTGATCCTCAATGTCAGTATCAGTATAGTGCACTGCCCATTCTTTCTTGTCCTGGTCTGTATCTGCTCCCTCATGGGTCTTAAACATGCCTTCCAGGATACAGAAGTGCTTGCGAATGGCCCTGGGATTGGAAGTTTCCAGCTTGGGGGCATCCCGAGACTGCTCCATTGGCATCTGCTTCTTATTCACCATCTTAACTAATTGCTGTTGGGTTGAATTTCTAGGGTTCATTGGTCCTGGACTCAGGGTTGAGTCAGGTACTGGGGTAGTATCACTTCCTGGAAAGCCTGAATTAGATGGTCCTGGATCCTGGGAATCATCTGATTGCTCTCTTAAGATACTCAATCGGTCTTCCAAAATTGTGCTCTGATCAGCTTCAATTTGGTCCCTTTCTGCCTGGGTTATCTGTTTCTCTTTCTGTGTGACTTTCTTTGGAGGTGGTACTATTCCAGCAGCTACTTCAGCTTCATGGTAGTGCCTTTGATACTCTTTCTCCTCTGCTGCTTTCTTCTTTGCTTCTGCTCATGCTGCTTCTCTAGCCATGGCTCGAGTTGTCAAAGCACTTGCACTACTACTCTCTTTCTTCTTGTCTGAATGGCATGAATCACCTTCCAGGATTATTGACTAAAAGTTCAAATACACTTCTTTCTAAAGAAAACTCCACCCCTTGCAGTGGGCTCCAGATGAAAAGCAATGATGGTGAGTGGGGAGTGAATCCAGGAAAGGTGAGAGTGCTGGTGAGAGCACTGCACACAAAACACCAAAACACAACACACACACCACCTGCTAGTAAGTTTGTGGGGTGGGTAAGTTTCCTGGTCAATAGAAATGTACCTTAGCTAGTAGCCAGGACACAAATCAAAATATGCTGGGATGGTTTATGTGAATATAACTGCTAGAATGCTTTCTGGGACACAATAGATCCAAATTCACAACCAAAACTGAGTCCTGGACTCCAATTCTGAACTGTAAAACTGCCTGGTGCAGAATAACTGACACAAGTGAGCACCTGAATGTGACTTATCACTGACACAAAACTGTTCTGAACTGCTGGACAACTGTCTGACTGATTCTCAGGCTGTACTGTGCTTGCAAAATGCTCCTGGACTTAACATTAACAGTCACAATTACTTTCTGTGAGACTATGCTCAAAGCTCTTAACCCTAATCCATACTAGATTGCTTTACAGCACTTCCAGGGGCCAGAAAACTTGGTCCCCACACTAATTACAGGCTTGTATTTATACTATTCTACTACTAAGTTATTTATACCATTGCTACCTATCCTGGACTAGTTTCCCCATGGCCAGCCAAAGTCCTCTGCATTTATGAGCTCATTTGTGGCTGTCCAGGATACTCTCATATGGTTATGAGCTCATACACAGGTCCTGGATGATTGATCGCTGATCAGGTTGCACAAGACCAGTCCTGGACACTAAATATAGTCCTGGACCATTGTTACATTCAATTCCCTGAGCCTAGAACATTCCTGCTTGATTGTGACACCCTGAAACAGGGAGCAGGACTGGCCAGGTGCACTTAGAGTCTTTCCAGGATACTTTTCTAAGTCCTGGATTTGGTTTCTTTCAAGTATAGGCCCAACTAATGCATGGATTAGCTATCCTACTGTTACAAAATGTGTTTCTAAAGTCAATTTTCTCAGGGTAACAATTCCAGGCATATCACTGGCTACCATATGGTCCAGTGACTCCGACAGTGGCACTAAAAGAAACTTCTAGATCAACTCTAGATCATCCACTCTAGAGACCCTGATCTCTCTAATACTCGCTAACACACACTCATGCACTCTGCTAAATGCATGGCCATCTTCTAAGTTTGCAGACCCTGGAGTACAGCAGAAGCAATCTTAACCTAGATTTGATAGTTTTGGTCTTGAATTCAACTTCTATGTCATCAAGACTTTACAAATGTTTATACAAGATGCACTATTGTGACAGTGAGGTATAAGTGCAAAGGTGTTTTTATACATATATTTGAGCTGTTTAGACTCAGATAACTCTTTTGACACACCTCCAGGTGGTGTAGTCATATAAATTTACAAATTTCACCATGCCCTGCTGAATCCACAAGCCAGGACTGTGAAACTGGACCTAGAAAGTGTGCTATGTGTCCAGATTGTAGGCAGAAGGTGGCCTTGATGACAATGCAGTCAAGTGGTGGTCAAAAACATGCATACCAGAGCACAACACTCACCATGGGGTTGATGTTGATATGCCTGGAATTGTTACCCTTAGAAAATTGACTTTAGAAACATATTTTGTAACAGTAGAATAGCTAATCCATGCATTAGTTGGGCCTATACTTATAAGAAACCAAATCCAGGACTTAGACCAGTATTCTGGAAAGACTCTAAGTGCCTGGCCAGTCCTGCTCCCTGTTTCAGGAGTGTTGCAATTGAGCAGGAATGTTCTAGGCTCAAGGAATTGAATGTAACGATAGTCCTGGACTATATTTAGTGTCCAGAACTGGTCTTGTGCAACCTGATTGGCAATCAATCATCCAGGACCCACATATGAGCTCATAACTGTACAAGAGTATTCTGGACAGCCATGAATGAGCTTATAAACACAGAGGACTTTGGCTGGCCACAGGGAAACTAGTCCAGGATAGGTAACAATGCTATAAATAACTTAGTAGTAGAATAGTATAAATACAAGCCTGTAATTAAAGCAGGGACCAAGTTTTCTGGCCTCTGGAAATGCTGTAAAGCAATCTAATATGAATTAGAGTTAAGAGCTTCAAGCATAGTCTCACAGAAAGTAATTGCAACTGTTGACATCAAGTCCAGGAGCATTTTGCAAGCACAGTATAGCCCAAGAACCAGTCAGACAGTTGTCCAGCAGTTCAGAATAGTTTTGTATCAGTGATAAGTCACATTCAGGCACTCACTTGTGTCAGTTACTCTGCACTAGGCAGTTTTACAGTTTAGAATTGGAGTTCAGGACTCAGTTTTGGTTGTGAATTTGGATCTATTGTGTCCCAGAAAGCCAAGTTATATTTACATAAACCATCCTGCATGATTCTTGACAAGTCACCTGGCATGCAGCCAAGGAACATTTCTATGCAACCAGGAAACTTACCCACCTCACAATCACACTAGCAAGGGTCCATGTGCTACAACCACACACTCTTTAGTTTATGGGAGATTTTACCTGTCCCAGATTCTCAGAAGCACTTGCCATTGATACTTTTCAACAGTTCTTGACCTCAAATACACTGCAAACAGATGTGCTCCTCAATTTTCTAGACTTCTCTAAGTCTATAGACTTTTACTACAGGAGGTGGTGACATGGTCACCAGGCCTTAAGGCAATATAACTGATGCACCATCCACAAGAGCCACTGGGTTCAAACCAATGCACTCTAGCCTCCTAACTGATTGGAACTCCACAGGGTTTGAACCTATGTTAATTCTGAGAAACCCTAAAACACATGTCTTAACACCATTCCACAAGTCAAAGTGGTTTGAACCTCTGCCTCCTGTAGACAATGCATATTACATGAAACCTTTCACACATCTGAGTGTGCACTGCTCTAACAATCTCTAATCATCCTCTTCTGAACTACAGAGTTGATCACACTTCATACAGAGGCTTTTGTGGTGAACAGGCACTCTATATTCAAAATCTCCCTCTTGCCTGATGAGTGATAACTTTTGCAATGGACACACTGCACAGAGGGTACTGGCTGGAACACTTCCTTTACTACTGCAGTATCTACTGTATTTTATGTGTCAGCATTACAAATTTCATTCTCTTATCAGGTAAAGCTTTCAAATATAGCATTGCCACATGCAATACTATGTCCACTCTAAGTTCTAGGTCTCACTATGGACCAGCATTATGATGTCTAGGGTGCTTGTTATTGGGGCATAGTTCAATATGACTGGCTTATCAACCTGACAGCAACATACATCATCAAAGTTCATGTGCTACCATGTGGGCCTTATCTTTGGTTAAGAAGTACACAGTACATGCTTTGAACCCATTAGCTCAGATTGTTTACTCCATATCCATACAAAGTGCATAATGATTTGGATTAGTTATTATGTGTTAGAGTGAATTGCATTGCTCTCTTCCCCTGGTCATGTGCTTACACTGCCACTTTCTCTGTGATCAAGAGCACATGCATACTTTTCTTATGGCAGTGTGCTCTTGAGTCCCTGTTGATCTCTAGTGTCTCACTGCTTAGCTGCCATGATTTCCCACTCTAGTTCTTAGCATATGTCTGCATGTCTAATGTCAAGCACATTGATTCCATGATAAGTCTGACCCATCTGGTATTGTTCTCAACCTGAATCCTGTGCTCCACCTGTCATCACTTCAGGCCACATTCTGCATACACTCCTAGCACAGGAGCACACTTTCTAGGCCTGGTTTTATTGTCCTAGCCCATGGATCCAGTGGAGTGTGGTGAAATTTGCAATTTTACATGACTACACCATCCAGGGGCATGTCACCACATATTTTGATTTGTGTCCTGGCTACTAGCTAAGGTACATTTCTATTAACCAGAAAACTTACCCACTCCATGAACTTTCTAGCAGATGTGTATGTCAGTTGTGTTTTCTGTTTTGTGTGCAGTGCTCTCACCTTTCCCAGATTGACTCCTCACTCACCATCATTCACTTTGATTCATACATAAGGAAGCCATGCGGCTCTCTGAGATTGAACCATGTAGGATTGATGCTGCTACGATGGTCAAGTTATTCACTTCCATGCTCAACAAGTTCATAAATCGCATGTCTCATACTTGATTTTCTCTGAATCATGAGCCTTATCAAATAAGCTTGTTACTGGCATAAAATAAAGCTTGTATCATACCATGTTTATGAGTTGAGGAATGCATACTAAACATAGAATACTATGATCACCAATGTCCTAGATGCATTGGCAGCTGAAAGCATTTCCACCAAATTTGCAGTTGCATCCACTCATGCTACCAAGGTGGTCAGGGGCTTTAGTAAGTGCACATCCTAAACTGGGGAATAGTTGTACAGATCAACTTCTGGAATATCTAGCAGTGAAAAACCAAAATGGAATAGTGGTGTCTCAGCTTTAGAGTCAGTATTACAGAACTAGTTTTGTTCATTCACTCCTCAGGATACTGTGTGTGTTTTTGTGAGCTTTTCTGAGCACTCCTGTGTCTCAGTAATGATTCAACCAATTGTGTACAGTGTCATATTCAGGGTTATGGGAGATCTCAGCTGTCCTACATTGACTGGCTTGCCATCTGGTGGGGACTTCTCTCTGAGTCTCATGAGAAGTTACTACAGATTCCAACACATCTGAGTCGCCTTTGGTCTCTGTTATCTGGTCTGGTGTGTGTTGTAAAACTGGGAAACTGGATGGGAAGGGAAGATGATGTATAAAACTGGTCTGTCAGTATTATGTTGGTATTAAATGAGCTCCTAATCATCTTGGTATTGGTCTGTGTTGATGTTTCTGTGGCTATAGCAGTGCAATAGCAGGTCTTGTCTTTATTTCTGTGGTCATCAGCTTTATCTGGTTATGTTTCAGCTTTATCTGTGATGATTCAACCTCCTATCTTCCATAAACAGTCAATCTTTGTCAAAACTATACTTTGTTTCCTTTGTCTGGTCCTAGCTCTTGTCAAATTCCATTCCTATAACTGGTCAATACTATATCATGCTAGAGCTGCCCTATAAGATGCCAATGCAATGCTCATGTTCAGAGCTAGCCCTATATCTGTCAATCTTTAATACTAAATGAAGGCTCATCAACCTATCCTTGCAATGCTCCCAATAGAGCTGCCCTATAACTGTTCAATACTATTATGTCTGCTCTTGACATCCAAATGGATCCAATAATATCACTGTTGAAAACTGGTAAAATTAATCTTGTCTTGTGAAGTTGAAGCTGATTCTTTCCTATAAAACTAAAAGAGGTGAGTACTGCATGGTTATCACTTACTAACACTGAGCAAGTGTCAGTAATGAAATAAAACAATGAGTCATTTCATTGTTCTAAAGTCTGATGTATGGTTGTGAAGTGTCTTGGTTCTAGTACTTCAAGCTTGGCTTTGCTGCAAACAAAATGGCTATTAAATGTGTACTATCAGTATTGTCAAAGCTTGTGAGTTACTGAGGTAAAATGATCAATGTGTGTATGTGAGGGAAATGGAATAAGAGAGTGACTATGTAAAGTATGAAATTACTGGGTTTATATAGGTATAAATAAATGGTGTCTTGTGGTATATCTGAAGGGCTATGCATTAGCATATGTGTTTCTAACCTTCTGACTATACAGCAGGTCTTGTGCATTGTCTTATTTGTGTCTTCACCTTTGATTTTCATAGTTCCAGCATTTCAAAGACTATGCCTTATTCATGTGCCTCGGAGTTGAGAATACTTGTTGGAAATGACTGAGTATGGGCTTGCCAATGAAGTACATGCAATGTCGATGTAAGTTGAAGTTATACAGCAATAACCAATTAATTCTGAAGTCTAGTCTCAGTGTTCTTGCTGTGGAAATCTGTCAAATTGCTGTGATCAAGCCACTATGAGGTAGCTGGATCAATGACTTGAGAAGCTCTGAGCATGGACAATCTTTGTGCTTTGATGTGGAAATGCCAAAGATGTCAGCAATGTGCTCTATGTCTTAGTGGTCTGTACAGTGCTAAATCCACAGATTTAGGTCAAAGTCAGGGTTTTGGGGGTATTGACTAGGTATTGAGGTGGAAAAGGTACCAGAAAAGTCCTGTAAAGTATATAGCTGGCTGTGTGGAATGGATTGGTTTGCTGAAAGTCTTGCTAAAGGGATAAATCCACAAAATTGTAAGCATACAGAGCCCTGAGGCTCATCAACATTGTTTCAGTAAGGCTGCAGCTTCTTGTGGCATTAGGCACAAGCATACCTATGACCACACACTACACCTCACACCTTCTACACCCCACTAATATCAACAACTACCCTTGGCAAGTGTGATGGAAACATAAGTAATTTCTAGCAGTGAACTCTGTGATTATGGTTTCATCAAGCCTAGCCTGTCTTTTGTGCTCCATCACCTCTGACCTTCACAGACGGGTAGAGACTCTCTGGATTTCAAGGATAATTACCTGCATTCCCTGGACTTTGTCATGAATGGCCTCTGATGGCCTCAGATTTCTTTATGCTGAGTACTTGCATGGGTTTTAATGATAAGTCCATAGGTGAACTCCTGGTGACTGGAACTGTCATTGTTGGACAAGCCATATAGGTTGGCTTTTGCAATGGCTTTTCCCCACAGGCTCCTGGCATGTCTTCACTCAACTGGCTCCTTGTCTAATTAGTTCTTGCACTGTGCTGAACAGGCTGGACCCAGTCTTTATGCACATTGGGGAGGGATGTTTGGCATTTGCCACATGCAAAGTCATTGAAGTGATGTCTAGCTTCACTGGCTGCTCTTTTCAACTTTGATCTTGGTAATCATAGGGGCTGGTCTTTCACCACAATAATCTCCACAAGGGGCTTCATGTTATAATGAATTAATTGGTTATTTGTAGAGGTCCAGACTGAAGTCAGGGGGACACCATAAATACTTATCAGTCTGTTGATAGATAGTTTCAACTCTGCTTCTTCACCAGGCATAGTGGGTGCCATGGAGGTGTTCAATGCTTGAAGACAGACCTGGGACAATGCAGTCTTTAATGCAAATATACCCCCATTTCATCTAATACATAGTGAATAATCATTTCACATTATTGTCACAGCACCAGTTATTTGGAAGTCATATTAGATATCCTCCATAATTACATATCCACATTTTTTTCTGTGCTGGAACAGAATGGTTCCTGGAGCATACCTGATCCTCAGAATCCACAAGCTTTCACCTCACAACATACCCATCATTCTGCAGGGTACCTAAGAATTCATCAGTTTAGGTGGTCTGATTTCAGTTTGCCATTTGACATCGAGCTTCAATTAGTGAGTTGGACAGTGCACAGTCAGTGACCTTGATTGGAATACATCAACATGATATGCTTTGTTTCCATTACTGGCAACAGCTTGGTTAGTAACAGTAACCATGAGTGGAATTTTCCTGCATGAGCTTCTTGGAGAATTACTTCAAAAAAATGTCATCATGCCAGTTTTAACAATGGCATTTTCAAAGATGATTAGCAAACCCATTTGATCAAGAGCAGACAAATCATGTATTAGATAGTTATGTTTCTGGCATGGCTCTAAATGAGTGTTGCCAAGGATGGGAGGTTGGCCTCCAGTATTACAGATGTTAAGACATTGGGCAGCTTGAGTCAGGTTCTTTCTAGTATAAATAACCCATGTATTATCCAGCCTTGATTTGACATCCGTTGGAGACCTTGTTCTACTACAAAGGAAACACCAGATGAGGTTGCAAAGACCCTGACTGTATTTGCCATTATCTATGAACCATGTATTATAGTATCTCTGGTATCACAGAAATGAATACAGCAAGTCACTACCTATGTACACTTGGTGGTCACATTGCAGGTTGCTATGGGCACCATTGCCTATTAACACAGACCCTGCATGGTGACACTGGGACATAACCTGAATGATCAAATAATCATGTCCACCATTACATATCCCCAGTTTCCTATCCCTGTCACTTGTCCCAGGACGAAAATTTCACTTGGGAAAACCTATAACAGTATTCAAAAGGTGCCAATGACTGGGCTGAAGATTTATTGCTGTAGTAACTTGTAAACATGAGACAAGTGAAATAAATATTCCCAAAGCAACCACCAGACAGCTACACCAAGGATGCCTGACATCCCATCCCAAATATCATAGTCTTTTGCTGGTACATCAACACAGCAACTTGGTTTTCAGACTATATTGTGAATTGTGAGAAGAACAAAGCCATCTCATGAAAGGACACACACTTAATCCTCACAAGATCTTCTTCACCCCAGGGTAATACAGCCCACAATGCTGACCCCACTATTCCAACAGGGAGTTTTACACACAGTGTGATTATTCAAGAACGTCAATTTCAAATGCCTATGCAAAGATGTAGTGAGCTATCTTCAAAAAAATTCTCTAAATGCAATTTTCATTACTCATGACATACTTCAAGGTGTGACCTGCTTGGCAAGCAGACAGATGATATCACACCCTGCTTGCACAGACAGAAGACAACAGACAGATTCATTCCACACCTGATCTGACAGCAACTGAAAGCTTGCTTTTCAAACCACTCCACTAGACACTGATCTAGTGAGCTCACTACATGTCCAATGTGTGTAGGGTTATCAAACTGACTCATACAAATGATGGTGACCCTTCTTCACTGCAAAACAGATAACAGAAATTGAAAGACAGAAACAGATGGGGCTCCTGATGGACAGAAAACAGACAGATGAAAAGGGGAAATTGGAAACTGATGACCCTCTTTTTGAGCTCTCAACACATTCAAACTCTTCAAGTGCTCAAACAATTAAATCAGAATCACTGACTCAATATCTCTCTTGTCTGAGGCACACAAGTCAAGATGTGAGATTATCTCTGTTTTCCTCTGGTGAGCTCACTAGGCTATTAGACAATGCTTGAAGCTACAAACTGGTCCTTCACTGCTTATGCTTGCTTTCAATGCTAACATGCAACTAGGGGGTTCGAAACTTGTCCTACTCTGTCTACTTTGTCACTATTTATACTACTTGGTCTGGAATAATACAAACACATTATAGAAAGTGATAGAAGGAAATTCCTGTGGGTCTAGCCTGCTGCTGCTGCAGTTGTACCCATCTCTAAGTCTAGTTCTCCTTGTTGGAGACAGTTTCTGTAGTGAGCTTGCTGTGTGGCATATAGAGCTCACTAATTCTCAAGTCCATGGACTTATCTACATGGTGACTCCATGTCATTAACCTATGTTTAGTATCTTCAAGGTCTCTCTGGAGCAAGTTGCCATGTCTGGCAATGAACAGCATGTCCTGCACACTCCACATGTAGTGAGCTCACTAAGAACAAGTCTGCTCTTATCAGGAGAATGTCAGGATCATGGTATCTTATCTTGGGGTGACTTCAGATCTGCCTCTATCATGTTGTGCATCACTTTTAATTGTGAGTGGCATAATTATCTTTGGATTGCAATGTCTCTTTATCCAGGTCTTGTTTTTATTATGCAGCAAAGACTGTTTCTGACTTCAAGACAGATGGATCAGTCTGTATAACCAAGCATGCCTATCCAGTACAGTGCTATGATTAAGTCCCTGGTTTAGTTCTGCCTCAGGGAATGTCAATAGTGTCAAGGATAACTGCAGACAGGTTGGGTTTATCACAGGAAGGTCTTATCTGTAGTGAGGGGATATGCAAACTGTATATTTTAGTGAGCTCACTAGGAAATCACAAATTTACACAGGTAAATACACTGCAGGTGCAACACTGTAGGTACTCCATTATTCAATCTTGGTGAGCTATAAGGCTTCTTCATGCTCATTTCATCACAGCACCCAGGAAAGGCTGGGGTGACTGCTGATTTTCTAGAAACGTCAAGAGTATTGACACCTTGTATTCTGTGATCACGCAGTGATCATGTCAATCATCCTCAATGCAAAAGTGTAAACCTAAGAAGCCCCATGGACAAAAAGGGTTGTGGGCAAGCATGTCAGGTGGTCTAGATCATAGATGGTGATGGATGAGGTTTTTGGGTCAAAGTGACTTTGGCAGAGGTTTTGAAGTTATCTTTTGTTTCATACTTAGAGAATGATCTAGATGAACATTGTAACTTGAATGTTGATGTCTCAATGTCATGCATGTGTCAACTACATTTGACTTAGATGCATTGAATATCGACTGGGGAATAGTTTTCTGATTCAAAGGTGTTACAATTTTTACCCCTTTTTCATCTTTCCACCCCTATCCCAACCCTAACCACTTGTCATCAACTGCTATCGTCCAACCAGCGCTTACCCCCACTCATTCGATGCCTCACCTCAACCTTGACCCCCTTCCCTTGCCCAGTCGAGCACTCCCTTTGAACTCTCCAGACGTAGCAAGCCTCATGACTCCTTAGCTCTCGCCGGATGCTTCTGCCTCAGTAAACACCGGCATCTAAATAGCAGACAACAGTCGCATATGATTCATGTATTTAAGTAGCGTAGCTCTCACTGGTAAAACCCAGCTTTGAGCTAAGTTATAATCATACCAACTTATGCTGAACACAAGCTCACTCCTCCCACTTAAGAACTAAGGACTTAAGCCTCGTCTTCACGCTAGTCAGTGACTACACCAGGAATACTTGAATGCGAAGTAGCCGGTTGTTTGTCATTGTTAGAGTCACATGAAGGTTGGGTCTAACAAAAGGCATAGAGGGTTGGCCCATCCAGGTACTGTCCCTGTGTCTGTTTTGACTCTAGTTAACTCAACAACCAATCTAGTAGTAAGCTATCAGTGTGAAGTCTCTACTATAGCCCTCAATACAGCATCTATATCATGAATAATGCTTAATTTTCAAAAAATTTGTGGGTAGCCTAATACCCAGCATATCACCAGTGGACAAATGCAATTGATTTTAAAGGTCTGGTCTGACCAGGTGGGGTTTACACAATACTGGGGACACACTGAACACAAGACACAAGCTGTAGTGTCTACTGAGACACTGAACTCTGTGCTGAATCACAAGAATTCCTGATGGGGCTGACTGGCTGACTGACTGACCAGGCACACACATAATACCATTCTGGGTTCTTTCTGGGGGTTCCTTGCAAAACACAATGGTTAAGCCAATAAATATGTTCTATACAGTGAGTCTAGAACTTAGAATATCTAGCCTTAGTCCTGTAGGTATCACTACCATAGCTGGGAGCCCAAAACCTACCCCCACTACTACTATTCTATCTACTTTTATACTACCAGGTTGGATATATTTAGAATAAAAGAAACAATTAGTTTATTAGATGAGTGTTTGTCATCTGACAGCTGTTGCTGATCTAACATTTTGTCACCAGGTACTTGCAGTGCCTTTGATCATGCCATATTTCCTCACCAGTGAAGAGGCTAGATTGTATCCACTCATGGAATAATGAGTGGAACAGCATGCTATGACACACACCACACCTCACACCTTCTACACCCCACTAATATCAACAACTACCCCTGCAAGTGCAATGGAGAGAGTAATTACACACACTCTGTGATTATCTCAATCAACCTAATCAATTTCAATACCTTACAATGTTTAGATATAGTGAGCTGTCTTCAAAATAAGATCCTAAGTCTAGGAACTTTTGAACAAGAAGGACCACTTCAAGGTGTAACCTGCTTGGCAATGCAGACAGATGTTACAAGCACTCCTGAAGTGCACAGACAGACAGACAGACAGCCTTGTTCCAACACAAATGGACTTCACACTGAGCTCACTTTTCAAACTGCTCCACTAGACACTGATGTGCAGCCCTATTAGTTTGTGGGGGCACATTTTCAGTTTCCTAGCTAATTGAAGGCTACAGCACACTTGGACAAGGATGCAGCACATAGCAAGTGTCATGCCTTACCCTACTGCAGTAACAATGGGGTTATACTACAGGAAACTGGATCACACTACCCAGTCACCCAATAGTGATGAGGTGGTCAGATGCTTTAGTGAGCTCCAAGACAATGAATAAATGTCTCAGAATCACACAATTCTTGAAAATACATTACTCATTGTTTGTAAAATAAAGCTTATATCATACTATAATAAGTACGATACAAGACCTCTATACCAAGACATAGAATACTATAAATTACCACCATCTAGATGCATAACAGCAGGAAAGCACTTCCCCTCATTTGTGCTAGTGGCTCATAGCTACCAAGTCAAATAAAGGATTTTATAAGTGCATGTCCTCAACTGCATGAATAAGTTTTACAAAGTCAAATCAATTGAAAACATCAACCTAGTCAAAGCAGAAAAGACTAGATAAATTAGAAATTGTACAATTGATAGAGTCTGTGTACTTGAAGTCAGGATCTGTGTATCCTTTGTAGAAGTCAGTGTGCTTCTTTGTCTCAAGTCTGTGAACTTGTGTAGTCAGAGTCTGTGTGCTCTTTGTAGAACCAGTGTGTTCTTTGATTGTTCTGGTTTTGAAAGTAAATCTAGATCAGCTTTTTAGCACCTAGACAGTGAAAAGGCCAGTTGCTGTGCACAGCCAAAAAAAAAAGGACTCAAAATGTAAGCAGAGACTACAGACTCTGAATCACACTCCAACCCTTGATGCTATAACCACACACTCTTTAGTTCATGGGGGATTATAATATGATAGAAGCAAGCAGTGGAATCAATAAGACAAGTTCTCAGACCTTGAATATGCTTCAAATGGATGCACTCTCTGATTTTCTAGACTTTTACTATAGGAGGGGGTGACTTGGTTGCTGGGCCTCAAGGCAATATCACAAATGCACCATCCCAGATGCAGAGTGCAATGCAATTCACCCTTGTAACACACAAAACTAACCCAAACACAATGTGCTCTTCCTTGAGACACTCCCAAATACAATCCACAAGAACCACTGGGTTCAAACCAATGCACTCTAGCTTCCTAACTGATTGTAACTCCACAGGGTTTGAACCTCTGCTGACTGTTGCTTCATGCATTATACAAAACTCTTCACACACAGGAGCACACACACTCCACCCTCCCAAATGTCCCCTAGATGAACTTAGCACTGATTACACTTCACACAGGTGTTTTACTGCTGTGAACCAATCTCTATATTTGAAGTTTCCCCCTGAACTGAGCTGAGAGTGTCAACTTTTGCTTACACACTGCACAGAGGGTGCCGGCTGGAAACTTGTATTCTACTCTATCTCTACCATATTTATATGCGCTCTATTACAAATGTTATCCCCTTATCTGGTAAGGTCCTAGCTATTGTAGCACTCTATTCTGGTGCTCCGACCTCCTCTTGTATGGTGTCATTATGATGTCAGCCATCTGTTATTGGGGTGTAGTCTAATATGACTCATCACTAACCTGACAGTGCATACTCAGTATGTCATTGAGGTACATGCACTACCTCCAAGCTTCATCTTCAGGAGAGCATGCATTCCACATGCTCTCTGCCTATTCCTGGCTCCCGAACTAGCTATGAGTTTGCACAGGATATAATCATTTCAATTATTATTTTTGGGCATCCCTCCTTGGCACTCTTTCCCCTGGTTGCGCTCTTACACTGCCACCTTCCCCATGATCAAGAGCGCATGCATACTTTCCTTATGGCAGTACACTCTTGTGTCCCTGTCAATCTCTGGTGCCTTGCCACTCAGCTGCCATGCTTTCCACTTTCGTCTCTAGCATGTGTCCATATGTCTAGTGTCAAGCACATTGAGAAGTGAT